>OX411309.1:19182056-19227056 GCA_948150685.1 Rhaphigaster nebulosa
AAATAAATTTTTTTAGTTGTGCCTCCTTCATTCTGTACAGGCATGTAGCCAGAGAGGAAGACTGTGGACCCCTCCCTTCATCAGAAATTATTTATTTTTTTACTATAGATAATCAATATTAGTGTATGAAGTATAAATAAATCGCTCTTTTTCAAAAAGAGTTAACTCCTTTTGAATAATAATCAAGTTGAATCCTCGAAATCAAAAGGAGAGTAAACATTATTAGACCCATCTGAAGTAAAATCTTGGCTGTGCACCCGATTCTGGATGGACGATATTTTAATTTTTTAAAAATCATTTATAAAGAAGAGCCAAAAACTCAAAAGGCACAAAATAATTCTTAGGATATAAATGGAAGAGTCCACACATATGAAGCCACGAGTCTCTAAAACACCGATTCAGGCATCATCAGGACAGGCAAAATATCACATTTATGCTGACAAAATGCTGCACATCTCACATCAACAGTCTAAAAAAAGACATCAATTAGGGACAGTTCCTCACTCCAAGACTACACACATTTATATATTTATCATATCATCCCTACCATGTCCAACTATCGAATATGCAAAAATAGAATTTTCATATTCGTCACTTTAAAAACCGATAGTTGAGGTACGCATTGTGGCAAAGTCTTGAATTCCAAACTTTCAAAAGGCACAAGGCGTCAATCCTTGAGGATTAGTAATTCAAGACTTTCCCACAATGCTTGACGAATATAAAAATTACCATTTTCGCATATTCCATAGTTTGACATGATAATAGGGGTGATATGTTTGATTTATTCATGTTATGTAGTTTATTAAAAAAAAATTCCAATTTTACCTGTTGAATATAAGAGAGTTGCTGTTTATCAGACACCACAAACATTTCATCACATCCTATATGACTGCCCTATTTTTGACAACAAAAGGTACCACCTAATAAGAAGTATTCTTCTACAAGGAGATGATTGGCCGCTCAGAGAGAAGGACATCTTTAAGAAGTATAATAAAGAGATGAAGAATTTCGCTCTTGAGGTGGACTTTCAACTAATTCAAGAAGATCCACGATATTGATTTATTTTTTTTAATTATTTTGCTTTGATTTTTTAAAAATATTTTTTCTTGTTTGGTTTTTTCTATTATTTTATTTAATGTGATCATAAGGAAAATTCCACTTTTCAAAGTTTCTTGATCTCTGTCTTATTTTACGTTTATCTGATTTTCTTTTTCATTCTTTATTAATGTATTATTTATTCATCACATTGACAATTAAATGTAATTTTAACATGTAAACATTTATGGACATGTATCGAGACATATCCATTGATACAGCAACTCTCAAATATTTAACAGATAAAATTTTTAAAAAAAATTTAATACCATCATAAATTGCATAAAACGAATAAATATAACATAACGCCTCTTGTATGCCCAGCAATATATATATATATATATATATATATATATATATATATATATATATATATATATATATATATATATATATATATATTATGAACAGTAACTCTCTAGTATTCAACATCTAAAATTGAAATTTATATGTATATTAAGATAGTATTATATATAAAAGCTATTTAACTCTACTTAAGGTAAATTTATGAATAATTTAGACTTAAGACCTGCATAACATTATGTTCTATATGCATGAAGAACATAGTTAGAAAGAACATGAAGGCTTCAGAAGCAATAATAAGTAATATAAGTTAGGATTATTTAGCCATTTCTGTTATGATTGATGAGTGGATCTGTAAAGTTTTGGTAACTATCTTGTGGATGAGTTACCGAACTTCTTTGGTTCATTAAGTAGAAGTATCTTTTTTTTTTTTAAACCTTGTATAAATGAATTTTTAAAGAATTATTATTTATTTTACAACAAACACCCTTGCCTGTTGAGTCTTGATGATCTGAAACATGGACTTTTTCGAAAAGTTATGAGCGAGACCGATTTATATTTGAAAGAAAGATTCTCTAGCATATTTATGGTCCACTAAGAAAAAACACAACATGGAGAACGCTTACAAACAGTGAACTGTATTATTTATTAAAGGAAGGAGATGTTGCTAAAATGATAAAGCTTGGCAGGGCATGTGGCCAGGATGGATGCCCATGAGATTCCTAAGAAACTCCTCGATGAGGAACCATATGGAACACGACGGAGAGGCAGCCCCAAATTATGATGGGCTGATGGTGCAAAATAAGACTCGTGGAACCTGCTTGGTGTTCGAAGCTGGAGGACAGCTGTACTTGACTGAATGAAAAGGCAAAAGCTATTTGAGGAGGCCAGGACCCAACTGATGGGCTGTAGTGCCAATTGGTGATCATTAGGCCAAAATCCATCCATTAAAAACTTTTTCATACAATCCGTTTGAATTTTATTCAAAGAATATGGAATGACAGTTGAGGATTTTACAAAATGTACTGCTTTGAGAACAAAAGATCCACTTCGGTAGCTGCAGCATGGATGATGACTTCCGTAATATTGTTCTAAAGTGTCTTTGTAGAGAGTAATAGTATATAGCTTCTGTCTTATCAGTCACTGGAATCGAAGAATCATCTTTATAAATGTGAAGCCATTTGTCATCTAAGAAATCTTAGTAGATAGTTGTGTTACTTGTTTAAGTTTGTTGGATTTGGATTCTTGGCATGAACGAGACTTAAAAGACATCTGGAGATTTTTTCTGAATTGAAAGGAATGGTGGCTTTTCCGTCTATTGTGTGCTGTTCTTTTAATATTTATTTTAAAATTCATTACGAAGAAAATGGATGTACGTGCATATGGATAATGACAAATTAATTACTGTGATGCAATTGTAGCCTGCATTGCGGAACAAGAGTGACCTAAATTACTCTGGTTAACTAATAAAGGACAACGCATGGAAAGAAGTGTTTAATTTTATGTTTTGTGACGAGGAAATATGAAAATAGGATCAAGAGAAAAAAAATTATGTAGGTAAATATTGTGTACATTTTTAATTTATTTTACAGTAAATTCAAATCAATAAATTAAATTCAAAATACTTATTTGAAAAACTGTTTTTACTCCATTATAAATTAATTATTTTGAATTTTTTTAATTATGTAATTTTATTTTATTATAATATTCTAATTACATTGATTTAATATAATAACTTTTGGTTATTATTATTTCATTGATTCAATACTTAATATTTATTAATATTGCCTACTTTTATTTTGATAATAAGATTCATATAATGAAAAAAAGGATAAGGTAAGGTATAAGAATGTTTATAACTGAGTGGGTGAAGGAAGTATGTAATAATTTTGTTCAAATTGTGCTATTGTCAGGGATGAAGAAAGTTTCTGTTGTCACTTTTTTTAATATCAACATATGTGTTTATAACAATAAAAAATAATTGGAAGTGAGATAACGGAAAAGATCCTGATTATTATTGGTTTAATTAGAAATTATTCAAAATTATTAATGCTGTCGACTTCCGCTCTCTACGTTAGCTGAAGATAAAAAATGACACCAACAAATCCTTTAATTTTAATTATTACTGTTTTAATTAGATCATAGCTGTCAATTTCCGCTCACTGCGCTCGCTCAAGAGATATCCCCAAAAGTTCTTTTTCAGTTGAATTATTACTACAACTTTCCCAGACAACCGGAAGTCTACAGCACTAATATTAAAGAATATCTAATTAAAGTACTAATAATTTTAATAATTCCAATGAATATGAATTTTAGAATTGAATAGAAAGTAGCTAGTTAGCACAAATGGCTTACCTTCGGGTAAGTTCGGCCTGAGCCAGTGATTACGTGTCCTGATTGTGAAGTTGTACCGTTGTTTTTGGAAGATGGAGAGAGTATTTATTTATGTAGTAGTATTTTGTCACTCCAGAAACAACATAACGCGTTTCTACTTTTGATGAAATTGAGATACTTAAACCATTTTATTCAAAATTTCCTGCTGAATCTCCCTGATATTACTAGATTAACAGAATTCAAATTAATTTAACTAATAACAATAATAAATGTATTTATTTTATACAGTTATACATATATCAGGGTGTCCTGCATTCTTGAATTCCTTGAGGTTCGGAATCCTGCTTGAATTTTTCATGTCAGAAAATAATCGGGAATAATGCTTGAAAAACAATCAGTCATCGGGATTTTTAATTTTTTGTCTTATATTTCCATTTTTCTGTCATTACTAAGCAATAAGTGTTCAAACATTGAGAAGAAGATTGATGTTCCTCTTACCGTCTCTAATTCCATAAAAGCTATAAAAAGCTTCCTTCCGCTAACTTTGTTCATCAGCCCTTCTCTCTCAAATACCTACTCATTTTATGTTCTGTCTCAAATTGGCGGGGTCGCACTATCTATTGCTAAGTGAGCTGGGATGTTTCTGGACAGTAAAATAATGGATTAGCTCCGAACAGCTCCAAATTTCAATTTGGATTTTCACTCGTTTTCTTATAATATGTTCGCCTCTCGCCCTTGAGGAAAGATAAAGGGTTCTCAGGGTTAATTTTATTCCTATAGTTATGATTACTTATATATACATTATTATTATTATTAGTTTGTCATATTTATACATTATTTTGTTTTGTTAAGTAAAATAAGTTTATGAATAAAATTGTGGTGAAATTTATTAGTATACATGAAGTAGTTAGGTAGCAATTGTTCATTATCAAACAGGAATACAACCTTTATAATTATTCCAATTTATTCTCAAGTCCGAATAGTACATCTTATCATAAGTCGACCAAATACAACATTTTATTGCTCTAATTTTGTTTTAAATTTAATCCAATAAATTTACGAAAAGCGGTTTGAATTTTACAGTTCACAGCCATGAAGTCGTTGAATTACATTTGAATTTTTTCATGCTATATAACACTCGATACTCTGAACGTATTAAATACAGTTATTTACTCTTCTCAAAGTTTGGCAAAATTAATTGATTTTATGTGATGATTTATTTAATTTAATTTAATGATTTATTTTAATCTTCAGGTCGTGAATATTATTTGTTGCTTATACTAATGGTGTTTAATTTTAATATAAAGCAATTAACATCTGTGACGGCTTTTGTTACATTGAAATAAGAGGATTGTCCACACGGTCATATCATTTTCACAGTCATATTAACTTGTTCAAGTACTCTTTTTTTTCTAGTAAATTACTTTCTATATTTCTTTTTATTATGTAAATTACTTTCTCCAAAATTCTTATCAGCAGGCATATAAATATGTTTAGTAATTTTGAAATGGATTATTACTCTTTTGTCTGAGGTGTAGGTATTTTTGATGAGTGTATTTTGTCTGTCTCAACTTCTTTTAAGTTTTTATAATACATTTAATTAATAATCTCTGGGCAATTTGCTTATATGACGAAAAAGGAACATATAAAGTGGAACCTCTTCACTTTGAATCCTCTCATAAAACAACTTTTTTTTTTTTTTTTTTTTTTTTTTTGCGATAATTCATTTGAATAACACTGAGGAACAAAACAATAATTTCTTTGTGCTTCATGGGTATTAAAGTGAATTTAGATAATTCAATGTACTAATGTACAAGATTTATAGTTAATTTGCTGTAATTGACACTATTTAAAAAAAACAAAAAAAAAAATAGATTCTCATTATAAACTGATCTATCGAAAATAAAAAAATGTTATCTAGCCTTGTATCGTGTTTATTCAGGTATAATTATCTTTAAAGCGCCTTGTATATTCGTTTTGTTTATGTTGTTATTACGTCAGAAGAAAGACGAGTGTCAATAAAATTGAATTTTTTTCTTCCTTCAACAATATATTACTTCTAATTCAATTTAATTGCCATTCATAATTCTGTTCCTATTGCAAAATAATAGTTTTTGTATATTTAATAAATGAATAACAAAATTTTGAGCTTTCCAACCTTTTTTTTATTATTTTATTTTTATTTATTTTTTTAAACTTGTTATGCTTTTCGAAATACTCACTTTTTCCTCATCAGTCTTTAAATACACAAATAATAACAGTATTTTAGTTTTAATAATTCTCTCCTCCCTCTCTCCCCTATTTTTCTTTCAATATAACAGTATGTATTGCCTTCATTCCAAAAACTGGAGTAAATTCGGCAAATCTCATATTTCGTAGACTGGTATTATCCAGATTCAACTCTGAAATTCTCTGCCACAAAATCACTGTTGCCCTATGTAATCTGACTTTTAGAGTCACCCTCCTCTGACAACAGGAAATTCTTAGTAACAAAATAACTTTTGTTACGTAAGAATTTCTCTCAATAAACTAACTTTTTAAATCACCCCTTCTTACATGCATAAAACGATCGAATAAAAAGAAACACCTGGTGTTTGTTTTTATTTTTTTAAATTATTTTCTTAAAAAGACTAATTCACATTTATCTACACAATGACTTATGAATACCTCATTATTAAAACACACTGAACATTTGCAATACCCTACAAACGAGTATTACGAATGTTCAGTGAGTTCTAATCAGAAGGCATTAAAAAAAAAAAAAAAAAAAAAAAAAAAAAATATATATGATTTTCCCAAAATTTATAATTTTGAGTTATACCTTTCTTCTACGGGATGTGTCATTTGAACAAAATTTTGTATATTTACAAAGAAGATTGTTTTTATATGTATGTAAGTTTTTTATAAAAATGGCTTTGTATTTAAATTCTGTTTATATTTTTTAATTATCTATGTATGTTTAACGGATGATAGGCTATGGTTATTCCAACTTTTTCGTAGGAACTACCTCATACCCAGTCCCGACAAGGTTGTTATTGTATAAGCTCTGCACTCGCTAAAGTTAGCTCCTAAAAGTTAGTTCAGATTAGGACTGAACATTGAATTCTAACTTTACCAATATCTCAATATCTTGCTTGACAACTGAGTTACCAGGTTTCACAATATCTTGGATTCAGATTTCTGAATCCTGGTTCTAAAATCTGATCTAAAAATTTCCATTTAAATTATCAATATCTGCATTGTAAACAGGGTGTCCTGTAAGTCATAGAAAATATTTAATGAGGTGATAATAGACCTCTAGAACAACAAAAACGTTCATATAAACCATGGCCGATTCCACACAGGAAAGAAGGAAATTAAGTTCCAATTGCACCATCGTAAAGTAGACTAAATTCCTTTCCTCTTTTTTTCTGTTGTTATCTCATAAAGGTTTGACAAGCTTGGCATAACTAAACCCATTGTAATGAGGTTTTCGGAGGGACCAATTTTGAAAAGTTTTTTTTTTTAATCACTCCTGTGAATATTTTTCTTAGTTCTCTGCTGCATTAGAGATACCCTACCTATAGGAAAATTTCCACTCGTATTAAGTTTTGATTTTGTATAAATAAAGTCGAGGTTTCTTTTGGAATTTGCCTAGAATTGCCACCTGATTTGCCAAAAAGTCAGGTCTGGAATTAGGTTTTTCCAAAAAAGGAGTGTTTTGAAAATGAAAGTCAATAAATTCGCTTTGTTTCTAGACAATAAAATAATACAGAACAATGAAATACAGAATAGAAAGCTTCTTTGTGAAATAAAACAAATTTTTACCACAAAACATCTGTAAATTAACCAAAGCAGTTCTGAAATTATATATGAAATGAAACTTCTTGAAAAAAAAAATAAAATAAACATTGACAAATTAAAATGAATAATGCTTAAATATTTAAATGAATATTGTAATTTTACCACAGCACTAATAAAAAAAAAAAAAGAAAAAAAAACATACTTAATTTAAAAATATACATATTAACATAAATTTTCAAAAAGCCCAGAGAGTTGTTTTGAATTAATAATTATCAGTATTTTTTTTCTTTTAGCACAAATACACCATGAGGTTGAATAATTGTATCATTGATAATAATAAAATTTAATTAGGGATTGATAAATGATTTGCGACTTCTATAAATTTGTTTTTATTGAAAACTAGTTCGGAATGTTACATATTCATCTTCAGTTCTAAAAACACACAGACATTAAAAAATCAGCAATTTAAAGTACAGTTTAAAATTATTATATTAAAATACATTTGTTCCTTGATTGACTTTACTTTTTTGAATGATAAGTATTTGTACATTTTAATTTAGAATTTACATATTTATTATTTTAAATTAAAATATAACGACTTGTACCTATTACATTCAATGTAATATAAATATTATTAATTCATAATTGTTTTTTTTATATTACATTTAATTTAATATGTATAAATAGTTGAATTTTAATTTAAAATTATAGATATGTGAATTCTAAATTAAAATGTACAAATATTTATAATTTAAAAAAGAAAAATCAATTAAGAAACAAATGTATTTTAATATAATAATTCCAAACTGTATTTTAAATTGCTAATTTTTTTATGTTTATGGGTAGTATTCAAGTGGTAAGTCATTTATCAATCCCTAATTAGATTGATCCTTCTGTACCATCATGCCTATGTCAACTGAATACAATTTTAATGTTAAATCATTATTTTCATATTTAAGCCGCTAAAAACACGCTTTGTTTTCTTGTTATATTTATTACTTCAACACCACTAGATAAATTGAAAAAAATTAATGAAAGATTCTTAATTACAATTAAATTGTAATTACCATTTTTTTAAAGAAAAATACCTTATTATTTTTTTTTTTTTATTAACATTTAGAACAACTGTTTTAAAGATATGAATTTAATTATGAAATCAGAGTTGGTTTTTAGCATTTCAGTTTTTAGCGTTGTATCTGAAATATTTGAATATTGGAGAAATTTAGATTATAAAAAAAAAACTTCTATTCTAAAAACTTTGCCCAACAAAAAATATAAAATTAAATCAGAATTTTATTTATATGGTTGTTTAAATTGGGTAATTACTTACTGTATGCTTAGCAGCACTTCCTTGGATCCTATCTTGAATAGCACTCTATTGGACTGGAGTGAAGACTTCTTAAGTTTTAAAGTTCCAAAGTGCATGTTTATTATTATATTAGTAGCAAAGTCGGATAATACCATTTGTCTATTAGGGATTAAGTGAATTCTATTTACTGAAAATGTATAAGCAAAAAATGTTTAAATCAATATTTATTTAGATTGTATGATCTGAATTTCTTTAATCTATATTCCTATTTTGGGTTAACGTTTTTTTCTATTTAAAATAGTTTAATTTAATTTAACAATTATGTTTTAGTTTGCTATCTTAACACTACTGTAGTAGTATAGCTACTTCACCAGAGTTAAAATACTTTTTTATTAAACAGGGAAAAAGAAAATACTAAGTCATTTTTAAAAAACAGAAGCAAATATATTATTTATTATACCCTTCTCTTCTATCTAGAGAATAATATTAAAGATATATTTTACATCATTTACTCATGGTATTAAGATTATCATGTTTCATTGTTTAAAATCTGAAAACGGAAAGGGGCTCGTTGAAGTAAAATGCCTTTAGAATTTTGAGCATTGCTTTTATTCTGTAAAATACATAATTACTTTATAGTTATATCATGGTTTTGGGTTCTGATTGTCCGTAATATTCTTTGAAAAAACTAAATACAGAATATGTTTTCCGTCTTTAAAAAAAATTAAGAATTAATGAAAATGCTTTTGTTATGTTACCTCCCTTTTCTTTCAGTATATGTGTAGATGTCTTGGATTGATGTACTGTTGATGTGTCTTTTTAGACTGTTGATATGAGATGTATTGCATTTTGTCTGCATTTCCATGATCTTATTCTTTCTGTCCTGAAGATGCCTAGATTTGCTAAACTTCGACTGTTTAGTTATTTACCGGTATTTTAGAATCTTGTGGCTTTGTGTTTGGAATCTCTCATTTATATTCCAATTAATGAACTATATTGTTTTTGTATCCATTTTCCAAAGAGGTGCTTCAGAGAGCTTAGAGATGAAATAAACACAAATTTAATCAAAAGAAAATAATATCAGTTTTTTTTTTTTTTTTATCATTTTAAAACATGCTATCCTTTTAATGGCTCCATTTTTCGTTTTTGTCTTATTGTTTGTAATAATGAACTTTTGTAATCGACCAAGAAATTTTTATTTTTTTTTTAAACCTCCCTCAAAATTTGAGGTTTTTATTTTAAGATACGTATCAAATAAAAATAAAAAATCATTGAAATCGGGCCAATATTAGCAGAGGTATAACATATTGAACTTTGTAAACTAATTTCCTGGTACTTGTGTCCCTTGGCCTCCTGAGTTATCCTTTTCCATTTCTTTCTTCTGATTGCGGACTCCCAGTTTTCTCACATCTCTCTCTACTTCATCCTTCCTTGGATCCATCCTCCAGTTCCACAAGCTTCTTGGTCTTTCCTGTTTTCTTTTCCCAGTGAAGTGTGCCTCCAACATTTCCCTCTATATCATGAAGAAGATGGTCTGGATAGCGGTCAAGAATAAAATAAAATAGTTGTAACTATTTATTTAATGCCTACTTAATAAATACATATTTAATGCCAATGCCTACATAATATACCATTGTGTAATAATTTTCAATGTTTTTTTTTTTCACTTTACGATTATTTTCAATTTGAAGACTCATCTCATAGGAGCCTTTTCAATCTAAGAAATGCTTAGGAAATTAAGTATTGTCCTTTAAAATTAAATATCAGAAAGTGATTATAAATCAAATAAGAAATCTATATTAGAAATAAATTTGTACATCTGAGGCAAACTACTTAACATTAACAGTTGATATTTGCTAGTATGTAGTAGTTATTATCATACCTAACATAAAATAATAAAGTGTATAATTTTGTAATGTTTCACTTATCTGATATGATTTCAATTTTTTATTCAACAGATTTCCTGTTGAATAATAGAAAAAAAAAATATAGATATAAATTATGATTTAAAAAAATAGCGGGAAAAGTAAATGAATCGTAAGAATAAAAAAATGAGAAGCAGTTTAAAAAGGTTGTTCATTGAGTACCTAATTATCTGCTTTGTTTTTACTTTCACTTACCTATATGAAATATTTAGTAAGTCTTTCCCTTACTGTTGCAATTGTGAAAAATTTCCAATCCGATTTTACAACAGAAATAAACTTTTTGAGATCTCCCGAGTCCAAATAACCAAAGTCTCGCAAAACGGCCTGTGTATGTGTAAGTAAACAGCCTAGCTAAAAAATGAAAAGAACAAAATTGAAATTATGTATTTAAGGTATTAATATGTATGCTCGGGATAGATGTTAAGGCAACTTAATTGCTAAAATTGACTTACTGGAAGTGCCATTTTATATTTTTGATTTTACAATTTTTTTGAAAACTGCTGTAATAATTTTGATTAAACTTGTTATATCAATGTATAATTAAATGGTATTTCATATTAGCTAGGTCTTATCCTTATTGAAATAGTCTGATAGGGCTATCGAATTTTCAAAATGGATTCCTTTGAAGTAACTTTAATTTGTTTATTTGAAATAATTAACCGTCTCTCATTGTTAGTCGTAATGAAAAATTGCTAAGAAAGAATTTGATAATTAACTAAAGGACATAAATGAAAAAATATTTTTCCAGGTTGAAAACAAATTTTCAGAAATAAGAGCAGTAATATAAATGTATAATATACCATTGAAGAGCTAAAAAAAAGATTTTAGAAAAATTAATATCTTAACATAGAAGGCCATAGAAGGTAATTAAAAAGTATAAACTTAAGTTAATGCTGTATTTAATAATTTCTTTATTTTTATATTATTTAATGAAAGCTAAATGTTTTCATGGAGATTAAATGGAGTTTCCTTGGAAACTTTTAACATTTAACTAGCTATACTTAAGCAGAAATATTTAAATAGTGAAAGTTGTGTGATGCAGGTGCTGCGCCAGATTTTTCATTCTTTAATAGATACAGATTGATGGTTCCCAGCTCATGTACTATTTTAGTCTGTAATGATACTGTTCTGAGATTAGAGGCGTTCTTATCTGTTGGTCATCACGCTGAAAATTAATTTGTTTCTGTCCTTTTAAATAGCTTTTACGATCTTAAAGTATATATGCAGTTGAATCCCTTTAGAAAGTATTTAAATTTGTTTTTTATGCCTGTTTTTTTATTTATCTTTGTGAGAGAAAAAAAATGTTGATAAGATAAGAATAATATTTATTATTTATAAAATTAAAATGATTCCTGGTATAGTTCTTCTTCTTAGGGATTTTCTTCGCACATCGAAGTTTCCCTCAGCCAAATTCCTCCCTCAGTCTGTTCCTCCACTCCTCTCTGTTCATCACTTCCTCTTCCTTCAGTCTCCGTCCTGCTATACTGGAGTGGAAAACATTTATTCCTGGTATTAAATTGATAAATAATTTAATTTTATTGTAATAAGTACAATTATTTGATTGTATAATGATAATGACTGATCATTTGATAAGAAAATAGACAACTTCATAATGGGCAAATAAGTAGTTATAACTATTTTATTTTATTCTTGACCGTCACCCGGATCATCTCCTTCTCGAAATATATTCATTCCGTTCTTCTAAAGTAGAATGAATACTTGAAACATATTTGGTTTATGCATTCATTATTTTTTTAAATAATTGTTTTCTGTTAAATTTTTTTAAAATTGATGTTTTAATTACTGTTATTGAAGGCGTTGGAGTGATTGTGAGCAGGGTGGAGGGTACTGTCGTAGAGGCCGGGCAGGGCCCAAGCCCTGGAGGCCATGTCGAAACTTCTGGCTATATTTCTGAAGATGCGGACAACATGGATCAGAATGATAGTATGCTTTCTTGTGATACTTTTTAATTACTGTTATCTTGAAAAAGATTATCTCTTTTCTATAACCTCATTAAATAAAAGGTGCCAAACAGATTTAAATGCATGTCTTCAGTCATTTCTCCTATTCTTTTGAATTTAAGCCCCTATGATGAATAAAAATTGTATCTTTATAATTCAAAATGTCCGAAAATGTCAATCCCTCACCATTGACTTACTATTAAAACTTAATAAATAAAGATTTTCAATTAAGAAGGTTTTGATTTAGTTTCAATATTTGCGAAATTTTATGCTCCCAGGTAAAATTTTATACTCACCAAATGGGTGAGCCAATATTAGTAATAATTTTAACATCTACAATGGGTTATATTTTGTCTAGATTTATGGGAAGTCCAATGCCAATATACATTTGTCAGGTCGATCTGCATAAAAAAATGTTTTCTCATTAGTTTTTACAAAAGTTTCATAACTTTTTTTCTTAAAATACGAGCTTGAATTATTTTTAACCGACTTCAAAAAAGGAGATTATCAGTTTGACATTATGTTCTGTGTATGCCCAGGCATAACTTGCCAGTCTTGAACCAATTTCTGTGATTATTATTTTAATCAAGAGGGTACACCTCCTGGTTGGTCCCATAAATTTTTTTTTTTCAGAATTAGATGAAAACTCAGTTTTTCAATATTTCTTTTCATGTGTATTTATATGTATATGTGGTATGTATCTCATGACTTCGCTATTTTCTTAACTGACTTCTACGATTCTTTTTTTTAATCAAAGGGAACACCTTGAGAAATGGTTCTGGATAAATTTCTCTAGGATCCGTCGAAAAGTTTTGGAAATATAGTATTTTTTTAGTTTTTTAAGTATTTGCAATTTATATTTTATTACATATCATCATGAACTTGCAAGTGATATAATAGGAAACAGCAACAAACAGTCGTGAATACTTAATACATTATAAAATATTTTACTGTTGGAGATAGAGGGACAAACTTCACAATGGACATCAACTAATCACTCGCCAGAAGTCTATGAATAAAATTGTCGTGAAATTTATTTATTTACACTTAAAATTGTTTTTTACCTGACTATGGTGAAGCCACAAGAAGGGTAATGTGTTTAGCTTGACCATTTGTAGGTATTAAACGATTTTTTAAGCAAATGGCTCAATCGATTTTCAAGTTTGATTGCTCAAATTAATTGTTGTGATCCCGTGAATGTTTTGAAACATTTTGACCTCAAAATACTGAAGAAATGCTTTTTTTAATGTGTTAAATCTGTCCGTTTGAGGGTATCTAACAATTTTTTGAGCGAACTGCACAACCGATTTGAAATATTGATGGCTCATATTACTTAGTGAATTCCCATGAATGTTTTGAAACAATATGAGATCAAAATACTGAAAAAATATTTCATTATATTTTAAGTATTTTCTGCATTTTGTTGATGTTTCTTATCATCTCATTTGTAAGTTCATGATCATATGGTAAGAAATTATAAATAAAATATAATTTAATAAAAAATAAAACCTCGACTATGGAAATAACTTTTTTTTATCTTAAAACCTCCATTCGTCCTTAGGGATGAAATGTACTTGCATATCTACTTATGCGCGCATTGGTGGATTGTTAGTGAGGTTGACGCCCATGAATATTGAACCTTGGTGTAGTAGTAGGTTGCCTTCCATTATGCGTTAGCGCCTCTTGCAAGTACATTCATCTGTGCACCTGAAAATATAGAAAGCTCCTTGCATCTGTGCATTCAAACAAACAGAAAGTAAATTAAGGTATTAAGTAAAGAAGAGTCCTCTTTTTCATTTTGGTGTGGAAGGCACCCGACTACTATACCAAGTTTCAATATTCATGGGCGTCATCTAACAACCCACCAATGCACTTAAGTAGATATACAAGTGCATTCCATACCTTAGAATAAATAGGGTTGCAAGATATATAAGTTATATCCGTAGTTGGGTTTTTATTTTTTATTAAATTAAATTTTATTTTAGCGTTTAAAGTTTTGTGTACTGTATTTTCTTGTTGTTTTTATTTTTGGCGATTCTTTGAGCCCTCAGTGTATGAAGTTAAGTAACAATTTTTTATTATCAAATAGAAATACAATCTTTATAATTATTCATATTCATTCTCAAATCCTAATTTTACATTTTATCATAAGACGATCTGATACTACATTTTATGATTTCAATTTTCTTTTATATGTAATCCAATAAATTGAAGAAAATCGCCTTGAATTTTACTGTTCATAGCCTTGAAATTCTACAATTTTTTCATGTAATATCGCTGGACATCCTATACAACCCAGTTCAATGTGATCTCACGGAGTTTGTAATTTTGATAAATATCGTTGCAGGTCTAAGCCCGACAACCGCTGTTGATACTCAGCCTGTTATGTATTGTGAGCCGTTATTCTGGTGCTCTATTAGTTATTATGAATTGAACACCAGAGTCGGAGAGACGTTCCATGCCTCCCAGCCTTCTATATCTGTCGATGGATTCACAGGTAAGTTATTTGATATTAATGTTCATGGTAGTGACTATTTGAAATTATTTTTTGGCGATTATGCACGCTTTTTCTTTCTTTTTACTTCCTTGTACGAAGTAAAGAAAGCATTGTCATCGCGAAAATTTTCGGTTTTCAAATATCAACGGAAATATCCATTTTGACCATCCCTGAATCCATTTTGACTAGTTTCGTCATGACGTCTGTATGCACGTTCGTACGTACGGGCATATCTCTCATAACTCAAAAACGTTTAGCCGTAAAAAGTTAAAATTTTGTATTTAGGATTGTTGAAAAATCTAGTTGTGAACCTCCCTTTTTGGTCATTACATGATTACCGGAAGTGGTGCTTTACTTGAAGGTCTTTGATTTTCATAAAAAATTATATTAAAATATAATGCAAAACTTCTCAAATTAGGTGTAAAAGATTTACATATTAATATAAATAATGTAATAAATTTTGGTTAACATTGGCAGACCGGAAGTGCTCCTTTACTTGAAGGTCATATTAGACTTTCATCAAAAATTATATTAAAATATAATGTAAAATATCTCAAATTTGGTAAATAGGACTTCTATATTGATATGAATGTATTTACTAGATTTTGGTTAAAATATTTGTGAGCCGAAAAGGATACTTTAATTGAAGGTCATAATAAACTTACACACAAAAATTTTATTAAAATTGAATACAGAAATCATATGTTTCGGTAATAAAGGTTACAAATGCAATTTGATTTTCAGTCAAATTAAACATTTTTATTACTTGTTTTAAGTGTTAAAATTGATTGTAATATACTGGTTTTCCTCACCATTTGTAAGATGAACAAGTCTGCAGCAGGAGAATAAGATATAAGTTAGGTGGGTTTTTTCCATTTAAAATGTCTAAACTGTCGATTTCCAATGCCCTATCTAGTGATATTGACAGTTTTAATGTTGTAACGGAATACGAAGAAATCTCTTGGAAATTTCAGTTATCATGAGACCTCCAGAAACAAGAGTATATATATATTGATATATTGATGTCGCGACGCTGAGTATCGTTTTTGATATACTGCAATCTTCGGAAATTAGTAACCAAATTCAGGATCACTTTTTGAGCCAGCGATTTATAGTTAAATAGGCGTACAAGGAAGTCATGTGTTGTCCACATCAGATATTTTTACTTTTAGTTATTAGTCTTCAAGTATAAGAAATTTAATTTTTATTTTTTACTGTAGCTAATTTTTTGATGCGAAGATGGGCACTGTCTTACAGAATAATATGTTCTTTTAATTTAAAACTGTGTAATTATCTATGGAAATGTTAATCAAATTTCATTTTTAAATGGGATAGATAATACTATTACGAATAAGCCTAATCTTTCCATATTAAATTATCATTTATTTTTTCATAATTCATATTACTTTTTATATTAAGTTTATAATTAGTTTATATGGATAAAAAAAAAATACTATAGTTATTTGTTGTATAGTCTTTACTTTACAATAATTTACTACTTTATTAATCATAGGGCAATATCATTCATTACATTAAAGATGCAACACAAAATTGTTTAGGCCCCACTTTAGCTCTCTTTAAAAAGCCTTAATATCCTTTGAAATTTCATATATTTTCGAGATCCATCCATGCAGACAGACAGACGGATTGAAATTTCTTGTATGAGACTATACATACATAGGATACTTCATCTACTTTAAACTTTGGATCCTGCATGCCTAGGCAAGTTCGAACATTGCACTTTGACCTCAGTCTAGTCTATGCTCTGTGCCCTTGTAGTTCGCAATTATTATTATGGTTATTCATTATAACAGAGTTTTATTGCATCTATAAATCAATTATGGTTTGAGAAATATATATCTGGGACTGCAACTCAAATATTTCTATGAAATTTTGAAATTAGGTACTGATTAAACTTTTAAATAATTAATACTGCTTATTAAATTAACCGATTCTTAATGTACTGCCAGGCCAGGTATGTATTCTAATGTTTAACAATTGCCCTAGAAAATAAATTAATTTCTTGCACGTTACATCCTACATTTCTCTGTACCTTGACATCAGTCTGTTCTCAGCTTTGTGCCTACAATAATTTTTCTGTTTTTATTAAAAATACGATAATATCAATACAATAAACATGTCAAAATATTGCAACAAATTAGTAGTAATATGAAGAGAAAACAATTTATTTTTCAGAACATATCCTAATGCACAACAGTTCCAAGTCTGTTTTTCAAACCCAAAAATACTTCTTGAAAAAGGTTAAATAAAATCCTTCTGCGGGATTTTGAGATCCATTTTGACTGACAGAAATTGTTTATTTTAGAGTATAGTTTACTTAGAATTGCTTATATGATTTTTTTCAAGTTCATTAAATATGTAATAATTATGAATTATTTTTTTTTGAGATCATGAATCAATATTTTATTCTTGCATTTCTTTCTGTATAATTTTGTTCCATATAGATCCCAGTAATTCTGAGCGCTTCTGTTTGGGTCTCTTGTCCAATGTTAATCGTAACAGTGTCGTTGAGCAAATTCGACGGCATATTGGTAAAGGTGTGCGTCTATATTATATCGGTGAGTTGATTTCTTTTTCATTCAATTCAAAAATTTTATTTTTTAAAATATAAATATATCTTTTTTGAATTTATTTTGCTTAGGTGGTGAAGTTTTTGCTGAATGCTTATCAGATTCAGCAATTTTTGTACAAAGTCCTAATTGCAATCAAAGGTACTGTTGGCACCCTGCTACAGTATGTAAAATACCTCCCGGTAAATATTTTTTGATTTTGAAATTATTTTCTTTAAAAAATATTTGTGGACAATTGACTTTAAAGATTTTATTGTTAATTTGTGATGCTATAAATTTGTTTGTTTTTAACACGTTGACTCCCATGGTACTTTTTAAAATTCCGTTGTAAAAAGCCAATTTAATTTAATCATATTATATTATTAAAAAATCGTAATTATATCACACACAAGTCAGCAAAAAGCATATAGAATGTGTCTTTTTGAAAAATAAAAAGCCATTCGAGAAATGTGTTGTTTATGTCCAATCTGTCAAGATGAGCCAGCCCTTTGCGTGGAAGATTATTTTAAAAATTATCACAAACAATGAAAATATTCTTTTGCTCGTTGATTTTGAATAAACTTTGTATAATTATATTTTCTGTTCATGTAAGCCAGCTTTGATTTTTTTTCTCTTCCTGAGGCCATCTATTCATATTTATACTGATAATATACGAATTTCCTCGTAGCTGCACATATATGGCAAGTAAACAAAGTACAAGATAATGCAAATTAATGAGTTATCTCGTAGTTGGCAGTCAATGTGCTAACCCAGCTTTTTTTTTTAAGCTGTATCTCAAAGTCTGTCTAATACCAGTAAATAATTAACGAGGCATCGTTAGGATATAAAAACATAATACCTCATAAATGCAGATCAGAGACTGCACATCTCACATTAACAATCTAAAAAAGACTAACCAAATAGATAGAATAATGTGTCCCCGTATTCTTAGTATCAGTTTTCAAGTTAACTGTTATTATGTTATTATTATAAATTTGAATAGTTTCTAATAATTTATCGAATAATAAAATGTTAGAATTACTGTATTCTTTAAAAATCTTTTTAACATTATCCGTCAGACCTGGGGCCCATGTCATTTTATCAAATGTTTTAGGATAAGATTCAATGTTTTGCATATTATTATCTTAATTGTTACTATTATCTGTATTTTCTATTATTCTTGTATTTTCCATATTTTTTATTTTGAATGCTATTATCTATTTTTGTATTGAATTTACCATTTAATGTAGAGGACGTGACGGCTGACTACGTTGGAGCGATTGTCCCACAGTGCTCGGTTCCGGAACGTTATGGGTTCAATTCCCACCTGGGCCAGTTCATATTTATTTCGTGACAAAGTTAATATTTATTTAAAGTATAAATGTAGAGTTTGCTGCAAAAAGGGGATAGCTTCATGCTGGAGAGTTTGCAATTACATGCACTAGTTTGTGGCTGAAAAAATTTCTTTTGCTGAGCTATCTGCTTTTTACAGCAAACCCTTTGTACAGAAATACAGCTATTGTGATGTTCAATGACTGATATTGAATATTGCAAAATTGATATTCCAGGTCAACATTTTGTTTATAATTATATCCTTTCCTTTTGTGTATTATTAATGCCTTTAATTAACAATGTATTGTTTTATAGCATTAATAGAAGTTTGAAGGTTTTCAAAACCAGTTCATATTGGATGTTTTTTTTTTTCTTTCATTGATTATATTTTGTATGAATATATGACGACATGTTGAGTCATTAATTTTTTTTTTAATTTTAGTCAATGTACTTGAATTAAATCCTTTACGTGATTCTTTTTTAAAAAGCTTTTATAAAGTTCTAATAATATTCTGCTGGTAAATGTAATATTTGAATTAATGTTGTAATGAAAGAAGTAAGATTTTTTCCAGAGTAGAGTGTAGATTTTATTTATCTACTAATAGGTTTCTAAATAGATGTATTAAATCTTTCTTTGTACCCAATATTTCTGAATGTAAATAATTAAAATTGTACTCAACCCATAATGTATTAAAATCTGTTGGAAACCTATTATTTTTGTGAAATTTTCCAGCTAGTGTGATATATATTATATTAATTATTATGTGAAATTTGTATGATTGTACTTTATGTAACTGTGTTCACCCCATATAAATCAATAAATTTAAATATCATATATAAATGCTTTAAAAAATATTTGACTTTTTCATCTCAAAAATGGACCCATCACTTTATTGCGGTGTTAGATCAACCATTAGAGACTCCTAGGATACAATATGTAAACCCATTTATAACTAATGATCAACTAGAAACCCCTTTCTCTCTTGATGAACCTAACCCATTCATTTTGAATTTTATAAAAATGCCTCAAATGATTACTTGTATTACAAAAACTCAACAGATTAATAAAATCTTTATAATGAAAGATATGCCTAAAAACCTTCAATAATTATTATATTCCCATGTCATAAAGTAGGAGATAAGAATAGTCCAATATATAATATCTATTTTTAATCAATTAATATTTTATGATAAATATTGTTAAAGTAATAATGTGCCTATACATTGAAACCAGGAGTACATGGTGCCTGAAGGGATTGACAGAATTGTTGGAATATTATTTGGGGTAAAGTGAGGGGATAATTCTAGTCCATATGTTTTTAGCCGATACATAAATTACATAGAGTGGTATGATATTAGGGTAGGGGTGGTTCCTTTAGCTTATGCTGCTGATATGGCTTTCATTGGTTTTGACTCAGTTACACTTCACCTCATGATTAAAGATCTGCAAAAATATTGTGTACTGTGGAGTTTGACACAATTTGGAAAAATCTAAATTATAGATAAGAAATTTAGCAAGAAATGAAAAATGGTGTTAGTATAATAATATCATTGAGGTGTTAAATCAATTTAAATATCTGGCAATAGTATTGACTCCAACATTGTCCCTAACGCAGCTTTTCTCTATAAAACTTTTAAAACTAATTTGATGCCAAACTCAAATACTCAATGCAGTTTTCAGATAATTTATAAAGTACAGACACGTGTCAGGTTTGGGGAGGACTAGTTATCAGTGAACATGAGAAGATCCTTCATTTTTTGAACTAACAAATTTTCAACCACCACATTTCTTATCTGTTTAAAAACAGAAATACTGCCTAAATTCTACCACAATATGGCTCTTCGCCACAACTACTTAATTTAAGTTTTAAATTGACAAGAAAAGAGGTTTGCTAAAATAATGGCAGAGGAATCTGGTAAAAATAATACATATTGGTACAAGGATTTGACGAATATCTTAAATAAAAATAATATTCAGGCTGATACAAACAAAAATAATTTTCACAATTACAATACACAATATGAGAAAGTAAGGAGTATTAGGATTATAAGGTGTAGATGTAGTATGAAGAGTAAACCTTCCTTTTAAATGTATTTATTATTTCGCATTCAATTAGTTTATTGAATGTTTCGAGGTCCATACCCCACCTTTAGTGGTTAATATGGATTCCCAAGAATAGATACATGGAATATAATGAAGACCATATAAAGAGGATAAGGAGACTTAATAATTAATTTATAGGAAATAATAATAAAACATGGAAATGAAGCCATTTAACTTCTGAAGATGGGATATGAATTCCGAAATGTTGAATAAACTAATTAATATGAATTAGTAAATACATTTAAAAGGAAGATTTACCCTTCACTAATACCTCCTAAAAATATCGAAGACTTCCACTAATATATGACTAAAGTGAGATATGATTGATTAATTTACCATGCATAGGCTATAATTTACTTCATCACAATATATTTTCTTAAATATCACATTTCGGCTTTCAGGCCATCAGGTATAAACAAGAGAAGACATACAAATTTCGTTTACCATATTAGCACGACATTATTTTTCAAAAACAAATCTATTTGCCTTTTAACATTGCTACAATTATTTAATTACTAAAATACAATAATCTTGACCTACAACAATTTCTAATTTCTATTTAAAAATTTCATAAATATGTATGGACCTCTTAAAATCTATTTGCATCACTGAATTAACTAAAATTATAGCTAAGTGAACTGAAAAAAATGTTCCAGATCAAGAACATTATATTTGTGTTTATTTTTTCTTGCTTTTTTGTAGTCACAATAAGGACATTCATGAAGGTTCTTGTTTGTATGTCAGGACTTGATATGCTTTTTACATCTTTTTTTTTTGTTGCAGATTTATAGTCACAGCGAACACCATATATTTATATCATATATGAACATTATATCATACTGCATGTGATTAACACCAGAACTATCTTTTTGTAAAAGGAACTTAAAAATATTTTAAACTATTGGAGACCTTCACGGTTAAACATTTTTTATATATAAATATAGGGTCTCCCTCTCACTCAACATCTTACCATGTGGATTTCAGCCGGATCCATAATCAAACTAACAGGACTTTGGACGCTATCAACATTCCTATTGAAGATGCTCAGTTTGAGGTGAAACTATCTGGAACAGCAGGACTTCCCTTATGTAAAAGGAGTTTAAAAATATGTTTAACTATATTGGAGACCTTCATAGTTAAACATTTTTTATATCAGAACAATATACTTTTTCGATTAAATAATTGTAGCAATATTAAGCAGTAAAAAGATATCTTTTTAAAAAAAATGTTACATGGTTACATAGTGAACTATATCTTTAGATCCTGTCTAGTTTGTACCTGATGATGTGCTGAAAGCTGAAATGTGGTATTGAAGACAACATTATGTGGTGAATTAAATCATAGTCTTTGGATGATGCAATTGCAATTCCTTGTTCAGTTAAAAATCCTTAAAATAAGAAATTATCCGTTAAATAGATAAAGTAAGAATTCCTAACTGAATGCACCTAAGCAAAAATCTTTCATATAACTTGGGTAAAAAAAAACTATTTAAAAAAAATCCCTGGTGAGTATCTTACCACAATCATTCTTCACATTTTGAATAGGCTTTTTCCTCTCATCCTTTAAGGTCTTGACCTTTTTCCAGAACTAAAAAATTTTTATTATTATGTTATACTATTCCTTCAACCATCTAAAGGAATAGTATGTTACTCAGAGAGCACCAATAAATTCCAGAATTGAAATACATCTGATCAAAAATTAAAGTATCCACGGTAGAGATGCTTTGATGTTCATGAATAAAGATATGAAATCTACCTAAACAGCAGCAGGTCCATGATCAAAATGCCCTAATAAGGTACCAGAGATGGGCGTATTCGTAGTCACAAATATGAATACGAATATATTCACAAAATAAATTTTCTATGAATACGAATACAAATATATTCATATTCACAGCTTTGAATATGAATATATATGTATTCATACATATGAGTTCGTATTTACAAGAGTGAATTTTAATATAATCATATTCACAGAAAATTTATTTTGTAAATATATTCATATTCATATTTTTTATTACAAATATGCCCATCCCTGTAAAGTTCAAAGACACTGTTGATTGAGGGTTACATATTTGTATTTCTTGTAATTAACTACAGCTCTATGAAGAGTGTATTGTTGTCAACTGCCACCAAAATGAAATGTTTGTTTTTCAGTGGCATATTTTTATTGCCTAATTTTCACTGAAATTAGAATGAAGCTTCAATGTAAGCTAAATTCTTCCATAAATTTCATCCCTCACCCTCTTTTTTTCTTTCCCTTATTATTTTTTATTCACTTTAGCACAGGAGAATGAACTTTAAAGATTTTTCAAATACTGTTAAAAGAAAAAAATTACTAGTGCTTTGCTAATTAGAAAACTTAAACAGTGCCATACAAGCATTCATTAATGAATAAATAAGTTAAGAGAAAACTTGCCCCGTAAAAACTGTTGGTGACAGGGGAATGAATAACATTAACCATAACCAATATACTTTTGGGGATCATCTCATTCTGGAAGATTAGGTTTTAAACTGAGAGGGAATTTATGGATGATAGTATTGGGATCAAAATAACTGATGATGTGTTTTTCATTATTTTCATGCCAAATCAGATCGATGGGATTCAAGATTCGAAAATTGTCAGGGAAATGAACAATAATAATCTATGGGAAAGTTTAAAAAATAAGTTTTTAAGTTCTAACATCCTTTTTTGCTAAGATTTTGACAATTCTTCTCAAACTGTAAAAAATTAGAATTGATGAAGTAGATAGCCACAGAACCTGAATGTTAACTAACTCAGAGCTTGGGACATCACAGGAGAATGAATCTGGAGCACTTCGGGGGTATGTTTTGGTACATGTATAAATAATTTTAAAACATTTAAAATGTGGTATAGTTTTGTAAAAAGCTGGCTTTAGTAAGATTTATGTCTCAGGGTCCTAAGATATTCCAAGTCAAAATAAATATCATGGGGCACAAAAGTGACCACTTCTGTGAGAATGACAAACATATAGATTTGATTAATTTTAATTAAGGGATGGCATTTCCCCTTTATGATTTTTTGTTAAGTATATATTAATAATAAGACATTCTATTTTAGAGGTTTATTTGGTATGTATAATTTTGTTTATTGTATGCTTGGTGCCTAATCATATAAATTTGATGTGAATAATATATATTTGTGTACTTATAATTTATTTTTAGTCATACCTTGTTTAGAGACCAATTATTCTTATTTATAAAATTTTTATTTTATTTACTAATGATTACATTTTTCATGAAAATATTGCAATAAATAGAAAAATTATTAAATTATTTATTTTGTTATTAATTTTAAAAAAAAGTAGGAAAAAATGGTACGTGTGAATAATATTAATACATGTTACTATTATTAATACATTGACATTTTTATTTAGAATGAATATTAGAGAATAACTCAGTTATTAAAAATTAGGTCATGAACCTCCTTATTTAGTGCTTCACCGTCATTTATGTTGAGGTCTGCTGGAGTCAAAAATTTCGAGAACCACAGGGAAATGGCTACTTTGTCAGAATTGATTACAAATAAATTACTATTATCATTTTTGATGGAAGTTCGACCATGGAACTAATAGAAGGAAAAACTTGGCTGGGGTTGCTGTCAATGAAGAAACACACAAATAAGAAAAACTTATTTCATTGTGTGCCAATGTTTCTGCCTAAGTTGTTGGCCGTCAGAGAGAGAGGTAGCATTTATTAATTTTGGATAAAATCAGAGGGCTAAAAGATATTATATTTAATTCTAATCCAATTCATATTCCGATTCAATTATTAGAGCATATCCTCTAAAGTTCTAATAATTATAATAGCATAAAATAATCATCATCCTTTTTGCTTTCCCTTACCTATATATGAAGTATATAGTAAGGGGAAGTATTGCGATCATGAAAATTTTCGAATTCGAGTTTTCGACAGAAATACACGTTTTAAGGTAGGTCCCCTGGGTCCAAATGACCAAGTCTCGCAAAATGGTCTGTGTGTGTGTGTATGTGAACAGTCTAGCTCAAAAACGAAAAGTCATAGGATACTGAAATTACGTATTTAAGGTTGGCACATGCATGTGATGTTACAGCAACATTTTCGTCAAAATCGACTAACCGGAAGTGCCACTTTATATAATCGATTTTTACAATTTTCTTGAAAATGGCTCTAACGATTTTGATGGAACTTGCCTAAATTATTCTTCATAAAGGTCTTTAACTTTTCATTTGCAGGGAAAAAAGTTATGATGAAAAGAATATTTTATTTGCGCATAGCATAAAAAGTATGCATTCTACAGTAAATTATGTGTAGTATTGTATGAACGGTAATTAAATTATCTAAAAAATAATAAACGAATTATCAAAATCGGACCAGTATTAGCAAAGATACAGTGTATTTTATGAGAAGCACAAGACCCTAGATGGATAACCAAGCGCATCTGAAAGAAGACGGATACTCCCACCCACTAATCCGCCAATCTGTTGCAAACAATACGCTCTGTAATAAAGTAATTTAAGAATGTGAAAGTAGAAATTAACTTTCACATTATTTAATGGAAAGAAAATGTTTTCATGGAAACTAAACCAGAAACTTTTAAAATATATTTGCAACTTGACAAAGTTAAAATATATAGGTAGTGTACAGGATTGTTATACTAAAATTGTTTAAAAATCTTTTTTATTGTACTTAAGTGGGAGAAGATGTGTATGCTGCTGAGTTTATTAGAAGCAGTGTTTATGTGAACTCTTTAAAATTGTATTAAAAAGATAATTATTATAGGATGGTAAGGAAAGTTGTGTGATGCGCGCACCGCACCAGATTTTTTTTATTAGAGAGGAGAGGATTAACTCTATAAACAGTGTATGAACCTGGTAGCTTAAATTTAGCTTACCTTTCTTATATGGGACCAGAGTTGCATATGCAAAGTATATAGATTATTAGTATCCGATCTAGTCCAGAGGGAACCTATGGACCAGGGTTAGACCGAGCAGAGCGAGGGGGAAAATCTTTCCCGCTCCATTTTAGTTTGTCTCTTTTAGATAATGAATTGATATATATATATATATATATATATATATATATATATATATATATATTAAATTGGATTTTAGTTTATTAAGATTTTTAAGTAATAATTTTAATATGTAAGTTTTGGCGTGAATAGATTTAATAGTATAATTTTAATAATTTGTTATTTATTATAATTCGCAGTTTTTATTTTTATATTGATTTAATTCTTGATTGATTATGTTCTTGTTTAGCTGAAACTAATCAATCTCCCTTTGATTTTGCTGAGGTGGAAAGAGAGCTAGTTAGAGGATTTAATGTGGAGTACAATAGAGGAGGATTTGCTTTTATTTTTTTGTCAGAATATATAAATATAATTTTTATGAGTTTGATAATTAGAGTCATATTTTTAGGTTGTGATTTATGGTCTTTGTTGTTTTATATCAAAATTATAATTATTGTTTTTTGATTTATTTGAGTTCGAGGGGTTCTTCCTTGTTTTTGTCATGATAAACTTATGTATTTAACTTGAAAATTATTTTTACCTTTATCTTTAAATTTATTTATTTTTTATTTAGGTTTATTAATTTTTATATTATATTAATACATATTCCATTGAATTAAGTGTAAATAAGTTAATAAAAGAATCTAACTTTCTTCACATACTTTCAAAGTATAGGTTTATCTAAAACTTATTAACTAATGTTAATTTTTTTCTAGTAATTTATCTCAATTTTTTATTGTCATAGGATTAATTAAAAAGTATCTAAAATATAAGACTGTCGAGATTTAGCCTGTAAAGATGTATGGTTCTTCAGCTGGTCATGCACCAATTCAAGTTAACAAAATAATGATGGTAACTATTCATCAAAATATTCTTTTTCTTGGAGGGTAAAAAGCGTTACCTTGGAATTTTGTTTTATTAATTATAGGCAATAAAATAATTAAAATTGATATTAATATGGCCATTAAACCTCCTAGTTTATTAGGAATTGACCGTAAAATTGCATATGCAAATAAGAAATACCATTCTGGTTGAATGTGAACTGGGGTTACTAAAAGATAACATTTTCAGGATCTCCTAAAGTTTAAGGTTCTAAAAGAATTAATATAATAAATAATAATAGTTTAATTATTATTCCTGTAAGGTCTTTAATAGAGAAATAAGGATGAAATGGTGATTTGTCATAATTTGAATTTAATCCTAATGGATTATTTCTTCCTGTTTGGTGTAAAAATAATAAGTGTATAATTACTATTGCTGCAATGATAAATGGTAATAAGAAATGTAATGTGAAGAATCGTGTTAATGTTGCATTATCAACAGAAAATCCTCCCCATAATCATATTACTAAAGTTTTTCCTAAATAAGGAACAGCTGATAATAAATTAGTAATCACTGTTGCTCCTCATAAGGACATTTGACCTCAAGGTAAAACATACCCTAGAAAAGTGGTTCCTATTACTAGAAGTAATAATAAAACTGCAATAGATTAAGTTATGGTTAATTTATAAGATCTTGGTATTTTAAATAATTACCTTACTGAATTTATAAGTTGTATTTGATTTATGCCTAATTTTAGAACTTATATAACTTATAACAAGGCTTTATCTTTTTCTAGAATAAGATCATCTTTTATAGATTTTAGTTGAGGGGAATATACTATTTCATCTTCATTAATTAAATTAATAAATTATTTAAGTTCTTTTTATTCACTGTATGAGGTTAATATTATTAAAATTTATTTAATTAGTTTTATTTTTATGTTCTTTTTTATAATAATAATTTAAATTTGGGTATCTTAAATTTTAAAGTTTAACTCTGAAGTAGTTAATATAGGCTCTAGCCTCCCAGGTACTTATAAAAATCAAATCTTATTTCCTCACTGAAAATGAGGGGTTTTAGAATAAACTATATAAATAAGAGAAAAACGGAATTTAACGACTTTAACACTAAACATACCATAACGGGTCAAATGACCCATTTTGAACTTTTCCATTGAAAATGCACGTATAATTTTATTGCGTTAGCACATTTGACTTCATGACTTTTTCTAAGTAATTAATGTACAGTTATAAAAATATTTTTGTTTTGTTTTGTTTATTCTGAGTAATCCTTGTTGTATACCGATATCTACCACAACAGGTCATTTGACCCGGAGAGAATTATTTTGTTTTATGAGATTATCTAGTCATATTTGTAGTCAGTAAGTTGCACATTCTTCCAAAGACTGTTGCGTAAAGTAGTTCAACGAAAATAGCTCAGAATAATTTCAAGAAAATATCAAATTTTAGATTGAAAATAGCTTATTAGTGTAAGAAAAAGTGGCAAAAATTGAAAGTCTTGGTAAGTACCTAGCTTATATTTTATTTTGATAGCTATAGTAATACAGATCATTTTTTACCCAGAAAAATGTCGAAGCAAAAGAAAGATGATATGGAACGATTTTCATCGAAAATTTTTACAACAGATAATTGTACTCTTACAATCTATAAAAGTAAGCCAACAAAAAAAGTACTTTTACTTAGTTCTAAACATAAATTCGTTAAAGTAGAAAACAATGATAAACGTTTACCTGAAACTGTTTCATATTACAATAAAACCAAATTTGGTGTAGACATGACCGATCAAATGGCGAGGAAATTTACTACAAAATCTAAGTCTTGCAGATGGCCTCTCCAAGTTTTTTTCAATATCCTTGATTTAGCTGGCATAAATGCCTGGATTTTGTACAAGCAAATGACAGGAGAAAATATCTCGAGACAAGATTTTTTACTCAAGCTAGCAGAAGAACTTGGCGCTGATTTTCGAGAAGCCCGTGAACAACCAAAACAAGAAACAAATACGAAAGGATCGTTGCCTAAGTCTACTACAGATGCTTATAAACTTATGAGATGTCAAATAGGATACTGTAAAGAAAATAAAACCAACAAAATTTGCTCTAAATGTAAAAAATATGTTTGCGGAAAATGTACAATGGAAACACTTATATGTAAAAAATGCGATGAACTATGAATTAAAAATTTTTATTTTTTGCTTTTGTAATAGAAATGCTCAACATACTATTTTGTTTAATTATAATAAATTTACTTTATATTTTTATTTCCTTCCTAACATCCATATTTCATACATTCAAGCATGAAACATAAAGTCGGGTCATTTGACCCGCTATGGTAGAAATAGGTATATATTAAGTCTTGGTATGATTAGTGTTAAAAGATAGTCAGCAGCTTCTTTTAGATTCTTCATTCTCTTTAATTGGATTTTATTATTAATCAATAATTTCATTAACAATGAAAAGCCTCTTTTGGCTTCAATTAATTAGGTAAGGTATATAAATGTTATCCTAATTTTAGGTCGAAACTAAATGTAAATCTTACTTCATTACCTTATTTGTTAAGTAATTAGGTAACATTAGTTAATTATTTGTAGCGAACTTAATGTGAGCTAGGAATAGGATAACTATTATATCTATTTATTAGATATAATTTATTATATGTATATATGACTTATGTTTATTCTAACCATAGTTATAGCCTATAAACTAAACTCCAATAGGTCAAATATTCATGTATTCCCCCAGATAGACGGCCCTACGGACCCCTTATATACTAAGATTTGTAATATTTAATATTTAATTTCCCCTAAAAAATATTTATTCATAAAATTTCTCTTCATAAAGAGTAATGTTTACTATCTTAAATATATAAATTATGAGACACACACACACACATATATATATATATATATATATATATATATATATATATATATATATATATATATATATATATATATATATATATATGAGGACTATCAGATATTTATAATATTTATATCTCCAACTATAAATATAAATATCAGATAGTTGAAATTACTAATTATGATTTAATTAAGTAATAGATACATATAAGTGCTCCTTGAAATTAAATTTATAGATATAATAATTATTAATAAATAATAGAATTTAGAATAGTTCCCCATATATTTAAATTTAAATTATTGAAATTATTAATTACAAATTTAGATGATCAACCATGAATATAAATATCAGATAATTGAAATTACTAGTCATGATTTAGATGATCAGCTATTCATTTAGATGATTAGCTATTTTAGTTAGTTTAGTTGGAAGCCATGGATGTATATAGTTGTGCTCATTGATGTATATAGTTGTGCAGTCTGATAATAAGTAAAAATGATTGAAAATCAATGAAAGAGAATAAATAATGTAATATAAAAAATCATTACACTAAATTTTTCTCAGATTCAAATTTTTGTAACATATAAAGGTGCGTTCACACCTGTGAAAATAAAAGTTATTTATGCAATTCCTAAATCCTGTAAATATATATAATTATTGTATATATATATATATATATATATATATATATATATATATATATATATATATATATATATATATATATATAAATTATAAAGTGGGAGTTTGTAATAAATTCTGGAGAAGCCGCCATTTCTCCATGGTTCTCGAAATTTCGCACAAGAACATCAAAGACTAAAAGTGACTAAGGAATAATGTGTATAATATATCTATATATAACATAATATCTATAAAATTATTTTAATACTAAAATTTAATATGTATTTACTATAATTATTTCGTAAGAAGAAGTGAACGCATCGACGAACATTTCGAAGAAGAGCTGAAAGGCGCGAAATACGACGAAAACATTATGAATTCAGGGATTCAAGCTGATATTTAAAGTTAAAGATGGTGTAGGAAAGAAGGCGGTGGGGACAAGAGATCTATTCGGTAAAAGGCGAGAAGTCTAACCTAACCCTACATGACTATTCCAAGTGAAAAGGATCCATCGCTTTGACTATTTAATTGGGCATGCGCAGTGGGTGAAAGTATAGTCTGGTCTGAGAATAACGGTAACCTAACGGTCGCCAGCAGCACTTCGAGAATTTTACCCAAAGTAGAAAAAACTATTGATGTCATTAAAGACAAGGTGGAAGTTTCAGATAAAATTGGTGCAAAGAGGAAAATGTGAAAAGTCTGAGTCACAAGCAAAAAAATTGAAAAGTAAAGAAGAAGTAAAGGTAAGATTTTATTATCAATTATTTTTTTCTGTAGGTTTTATTGTTATTATTTAATGTTCTATAATCAATAATATATTTTTAGTCAACATTTTGAATCTTTTTTGGTGTGAAAATGAGTTGATTCATAGCGGTTCATTTTTGTAAAAATAAAATTTCCTTATATCATTTGTGTGAATCATATTGTGGTACTAAAGATAATGTGTAAGAGTAAAGAGTAGCGTTCCTTTTTCTTCCCTCTAAGCACATTCTGTATACTTTTATGTCAACACTGTTCTTTGTTTCCTTCTCTGCCTAGTTAACTTAATTTTATAAAAATATTGTTGGATAAATTTGAATATCAGAGAAATGAAACATAGAGTTAGCATGGATTCACACTTGACATATTTAATTTGTCTTGTTGACAAAAATGTTTATACCTCATAATTTTAACTGTCGATTAAAAAAAAATCAAACAATCAAAAGCAAACAAATCTTAGCAGTCATTATGCTGAAATAATTAATAATTTAGAAACAAAAATAGAAATATAATCATAACCCTAGTTAAAATAATATTAATAAAAATCTGGTGCACATATCACACAACTTTCACTTTCCTCCCTACTTGAAATCAATTTTAAATTTTCCTATTTAGTTTCCATGGAAATTACATTTAGTTTCATTTATCCATTTTTTATTATTACTAATAAGAAGAGGCAATTAATTATTTAAAATAAACAAAATTAAAAGTATTTATAAGGAAGAAATTTTGAAAATTTGGCATGTAAGCCCTGTCAGACTATTTCAGTGAGGTTAGAATCTAGCTGATATTAAAGGACATTTAAGTGTACATTGATATAAAGAGTTTGATTAAAATTGTTAGAACCTTTTGGGCTCTGGTAAGTCGATTTTGGCATAAAAGTTTCTGTTATATCTGAGGCACTTTCATACCTCAAATAGGCAATGCAAGTTTTGCACAACAATTTCATTTCTGAGCTAGGTAAGCCTAGGTCTCGCAAAATGCTCTGCGAGTGTGTGGTAAGCCTAGGTCTCGCAAAATGCTCTGCGAGTGTGTGGTAAGCCACACCCTCGCAGAGCATTTTGCGAGACCTAGTAATTTAGACTGAGTGGATCTTAAAACATGTATTTCTATTGAAAATTTCGATTCAGAATCGCAATACTTCCTCTTATTATATTTTTCATATATAGGTAAGTGAAAGTAAAAATAATTTATATAAAATAAATTAAATTCGGAAATATAAAAATATATATTCTTTAATTCGGAACTTTGATCCTTCTATACCATCATGCGGATGTCAACTGATATACATTCTTACCAAATAAAATTAAAAGATGTGAGGAAGATAAATAAAAGGATATAAAACACTTATTGAGAAAGATTTTTAATTTATCATTCAAGCATCGATCAAAATTAAATATATCAGGCTTGCAATTAATGAAGTATGCACAATAGGATCTAAGGAAAACAGGTAGAAGGCTTGTAATATGAATAATTAATGACTCACCAAGTGTTAGTAGCTATATCTAAATTATAGCTCTAAGTTCATGTTCTTCATTCTGTACTATTAACCTTCAGTGTTTAAGTCCTTGGTGCTGGGTGGGTTTGATGTAAACTATTGGTTTAGGTCTTCTTTGTACTTTTATTTCAACTGAGATGTCTTGTATTTCAGATGGAAAGCGGAAGCAGTCCTGTTTCATTAACTGTAAAAACAGAGGGTCAAAATATTGTTGCCAAACCAAGAAAAACCAAAGTGAAGAGGAAGCCATCAATAACCAGTATTAAAGATCTGAAGCCTATCAGTAATATCAAATCACTTGTGAAAAGACCAGTTAAAAAAATATCTAAGGTATATAATCATCATTTATACACAAGTTCATATGTAATCATTTATTGTACATAAGTTAATCATCCTTTATTTACATTTCAAATTTAGAGTGATAATTTATAATTTTTGATAAATTGTGATTCATCATGAACAATACACTTATTGATGGTAAGCCTTGGTCTGTCTCAAGGCTGTCTTTCCAGAGCAGCTTTGTGGATCCCTGCTTTTTCAGTTATTCATAATTCTGTTCTCATGGTTAAACATCTTGAATTGTCCAAAACTAAACTAAAATTTAAAGACTTCATCTCTAACTTTTTTTTTTAATTTTTAATAAGTACATTTATCAGTAATTTATTTATGTCATACATTTATTACTTAAAAGTTTAAATGAAAATTTTATTGTTAGAAAACAATTTAAACAATTTTTTTCAAGTTTTGGGCAAAGTTTCGATGACAGTTATATATTATATATACAGGATATATTATATTCCTATTATAGATAGGAAGAATTGGTGTTAGAGTGGAAGGAGGTGCAATTATATATTACAAAATAAAAAAGTTATTGTCTGCAAATTGGCAAATAGAAAAGGTGAAGAAATAATAAATCATGTAAAGTAACTAAATGCCATCTAATTAATCAAAACATTTCTGAAACACTTATTTAAAAAGTAAAATGTGATTTCATATGAAATCAATGTTGGCATAAGAGTTTAAAGTGGTCCTGAATTTTTTTTGTAATATTTCCTAGATTTGTAGCTATTGCTAGCTGAAGTTGTCAAATAGTAATTCAGTCTTCAATGGTTAACAGTCTTATGCCTGGAGTGAGTTGCCTCATGTAGATTTATAAGAGCATGTTGAGGGTGTGGTGACCTATGGGTATTTAACAGTTGCGAAGTGGCTCCCATCTAAATGGTGACCAAGCTATTTTACAGGAAATTTAAGTTTTGTAGTTTTTAAAGTATCACATTTTTTGTTGAATAGAATGCAATCACTCAAAAAGTATTCAAGATAATTAAGTTTCAATGGCACCATCGAAAACTAGATAAAATTCCCGTTAAGATATGGAGTTTTGCTTAACTAAATCTATTGTAAGGGGGCTTTTGGGTTGATCAATAGCGAAAAGTTGTATTTATTTTTAAATCACACTTTGCTTGTTGAATGTTTTTCTCAGCCCTCTAAAATTATAATAATTCATTATAATTGAAGTCGAGATTTTTTTTGGGATTGGTCTAGAATTTGCTCCTGATTTGGAAAAAAGTGTGGTGTGGAATTCCCTGACTCTGAAGTATTTTGAGAATGAAATTTATTAAATAATTTGTATTCTGATTTTTGAGTAGGCACAGATTAAGAAGAAATTGGCAGGATTCCCGGAGAAAGGGGTTTGTTACTTTAGTCACATTCCGCATGGCTTCTATGAGAAGGAGCTGAATAAGTATTGTAGTCAATTTGGCGAAGTTACTGGAATATACCATCCTGTTAGCAAAGTGAGTTTAAATTATTTTAACATAATGTTGCATGGGCTGGCTATAATTTGTTAGTATTTTCTTGTTTTTTAATTTTATTATCATTATTTTTTAGTCTGGTAATTCTCGGGGTTATGCATTTGTTGAATTCAAACACAAAGAAGTTGCAGAGGTTGTTGCTGATACAATGAACAACTATCTGATGTTCAACAGGCTTGTAAAGTGTAAGGATATTTTATTTAATCTAGTTTAGTTTTATCTTGGTTATAATCATAAATTTATTCCTATAATAAATACCTATTTGATTCTGATAAAATTTTATCACAGGTAATCTTTCACACATGGGTTAAAATAACTTGGAATTTCATACTCCATCTCGTCTAGATGATTCATTTATGTTTCATAATATGATGCATTCATAGATTCATAGATAATTCTAAAAGTTCTTGAGGCTTTTGAAATGATTTTTCATATAAGATAAATAAAAGTGAATAGAAGACTATGATGTTAACCTTGCCAAAGGATAGTGAAAAGAAAATCTTCCCAGTATTAATCTTTATTGACGATCAGATTAATGAATTACATTTGACGTTTTGGGTTTCTTCCCCATCATCAAGACCATTCTAATATGCCATGGTCATTAACAAAACTAAATTTTACATGATATGAGAACAAAAACTTGTTACATTTTAACAATTGTATTAAAATTATGAATCTAAATTTACCTTAATATTTGGTAAATATCCAATTATACAGTCATGGTGTTTAAAAAAAAAATATATATATATAAGCTATATATAAGTACTTTGTCAATAGCATATTCTTTTATATGGTTTCATTTTCCTTTTGCAAAAGATTTTATTATGTTCATAAGCTTACATCTGTCCATAAGCTTTGAAAACTTTAGATAAAGAGGAATGTGAAAAAATCAGTGAGACATACCAAAGATTTATTGGTAGATGATATGGGATCAATCAAATCAGAAAATTTAAGGTTGCTGTTAATAAAAGTTAAATTAAAATAACAGAAATATCAAAAAATTTACATATACTGATTTTAAAAACAATTGGAGCAATTAATTCCACATGTCAATTTCAAGAAAGATATTGCCAGTAGTTATAATTTTATAAAACTAACTGTAGTTACAACTAAATAAGAGTCTCTAGTTTATAACTTTTTATAGCTCCTGTGGTATTTTAGTCTTATTTAAAAATGTTGTAAATTCTTTATTGGAATAATTTGTTATCTCTGTAGGTTTAGAACTTTAAATATTGTATGAATATAAAACCTCTTCACCAATGGCTGTTGGTTTCAATGATCTTTCCTTTGTGTTTTATAGATATTTTTTTGTTTAATGAATTTTCTTGTCAAATCACATTTTAATAATTAATGGCAATTATTCTATTTGATGTGTAAATGGTGTATTAAGTTTTGATAATTTAAATTTTGAATTGTATAACTCATAAAATTCATACCGCAAAAATGAATGCTTCTCATAAGAATGTTTAATAATACGCATTATATTATTATCACTCGCTATATTTTCCTAAATCTTTCTTTTATAACATTTGTGAAAATTAATTTAAGTACTATTTCTTCATTATGAATTTTTCGCTTCTAGGTCAATATGTTCCACCAGAGTCCCAGAGACCTTGGGTTTTCAAGCAGGATCGAAACAATATGAAAGTAGCTGCTTTGAGGAGGCAAGAAAATCTTCAGATGCAAATGAGGAATTTGTCAAAAGCCGAGGTACAGAAATGGAAGAAGAGGCGACAAAGTAGGGTGAAATCACTTCACAAGAAGTTGTCTCAATTAGGTCTGGACTACGAATTCCAGGTAGAGTTTAATGATATTTATATATTTCAAATATTTTTTTCTTGTTACTAATATTTTTCTTTTAAAAGTTAAATAAAACTGGTTAAAAATAAAAAATATCATTTAATGCTCGGAAATTTATATAGACCAAATTATAGAATTTTGTTAGAATTAGTATTTAGAATCATTCAAATACTATAACACCCAATTTTTTAACTAATAATAATGTTTAAATTTTAAGCGATTTGGGACATTATCCAGTCTTTAAATACAGTGCCTGATACAGGAGCCGAATCAATTTCTATTTAGAAATTTTTGAATCTTATTTAATTTATAGCTAAAGAATATTAACTTTAAAATTTCCATGTTATTCATTCCTCGTCAAACGCAACTCACAAACAGTATTAGATACTAAATAAGTATAGAATTAATTAAAATATTTCATTAAAAAATGTTCAAAAAATAAAATGGCAATATTTCTTAATGGAACTTAAGAACTGTACCTGAAGTTGGGGGAATACTTTTTTTAATTGGTGTTGCAACATTCTTTCCTACTTCAATTAAGGTAAACAGGACAGGCTATTTATACAGGCTACCAATCTATTCCAACTTGAGTGGAAAGGTCGAGATTTATTCTTTGGATTCGCCATAAAATATATAAAATAAAATTTCAACCTGTCCCACGCCGAATTCGAACCGGTACTGCAGCAGACTCGAGGTTACTAAGTTGACATCTTACCAGTCTCAGCCACCACAGCCTGCAGAGGATGAGGGAATGAATACCAGGAAACATTGTTTTAAAATAAAATTCAAATTAAAATAAACAAAAAGAATCCCTCAAAAACTAAAATCAAATAATTGATTTGAACAATGTATGGAGGTAGCTAATTACAAAGAAATATAGGTAATAAAATTCAAGATATAATTTATTATATATAATTTGGTTATATTTACATATTAAAAATTAATTATGCGTGAGAAATAGTTACAATCTAGTAGATCATTCCAGAAAGTGGTCAAAATGAAACAAACAATAGTTGTTAGCGTGAACATTCCAAGCAATCCAATTTGCAAGCTTTCTTCAGGTCTTGAACAAACTATTAAATCTCATGTATAGATATAAGGACAACAAATATAATATAAGTGCATAATTATAAAATATTATGAAAGTATATTTTATTTACTTACACTGTATTTTTTTTTCTTTTTGATATTTGTATATGAGATTTTCATACTTTGTTCATGGTTTTCATACTTATTATTATATTATAATCATACTTATTACATTATATATGATATTATTCATACTTATTACATTATATATGATATTATTCATACTTATTACATTATATATGATATTATTCATATTTATGAAATCAAATTATAAAATAAATTTTCATTAGCAAGAATAATTACTACTGTTCTCCTTTTGTTACAGGTTAATGACACTAATGAAAATGTTGTCCAGCAAGAAAAGAAAGATGAACAGTAATATGTGATAATATGAAATCATGATTTTGAATGTAAATACATTATATTATTAAATATGTATATATTTATAAACATTGTATCGATTATTGTATTTACCTAAAAAATTGTAATTCCCATAAATTGTTTTTGTTGATAAATTATATGTGTATGAAGGTAATTTGTGTATTTTATGGGTCTCTTTAAATGAGAAATTCTTTAATTATAATTCATTTTCTCTTTGTTTTTGCATTAATAAATAAATACTAAAATTATAAAACTTTGAAATATAAAAAAAAAATTTAAAGATATTGAAGTAACCAACAATTTTATCAATAATAAAATAGCGAATTTACAAATACAAGATCAAGAATTCAATAAAAAAAAATTATAAATTAGAAAATTATAATCTTTTTTTTTTATTTCGTTAAAAATTAGGAAACAAAACTATGTCAATTAAATAGAAATATTTTTGAGAAAATCCATTCACATAATTAAGAGGTATTTCTGAATCATCACTTAGAAAAAATATGTATCCATCATAATTTATAAGCCTCAAGGATTTATTTGTCTGCTTACTAATAATACTATCAATATTAACAATACATTGACATTACTATCAACTACCGCTCATCCCTAGGAATACCGTTCTTGTTAAACATCAGTGAAAAACCTATAAATAATTTTATCTGTCTCATATGTAACGAGCAGAAGAAACAAGGTCCACCTTTATAAATCTTGGTACTGCTTTATGGATCAGAATGTTGGACATTTAGGGTGTCGAAAAGGAGCTCCTTGTTTTTGAAAGAAAAGTACTTTGCCGTATTTTTGCTTGTGTAAAGGTCGAAGAAGACTGGAGGCGACGCACGAACCAGGAACTGTACAGCGCTTTTGGGGATGCTGATGCCAGTGCAATGAAGTTGAGGCGCTTAAGATATGCAGAGTATATCGCCAGGATGGTGAATGAAGAAATACCCAAAATATTGTGACAGCCAATCCATGGAACAAGGAGGAGAGGGGTAGACCAAAGCTGAGGTGGTGGGAGATGCAACATCCTAGGAGTCAGGAACTGGATGGCATCGGCATAAGACCTTGACAATTGGAGAAGGCCAAGACCTGTAGCCGAGTTGTAGCGCCATGAAATAATAATGACACATTGAATGTGTTAGAGCATAGGTTCTTAAACTGTGGTCCACGGAACTCTTGAGTTTCCACATAGCCATTACCAGGGGTAACAAGATAACTGACATTAACTTTAAATTCCCCAACTTTTCGCTTTGATTCAAATAACTGATTTAAGAAAAATTTAGATTATTTTTACTTAAATAGTTATTAACATAACTGAACTATAATTAGTAAAAATTCAATTATTTTTACTAATATTTTTATTCTATATCTTAACAAAATTGTTCATATCTATTAAAGCAAAATACCATTTATTAAAACAGTGATACATTTCTACCAATATTTATTAAGTGCCAATGAGGTTATTAAGCCAGAAATTAATTCTCATGAACAATATAAAATGCTCGGGATTGGGATGGGAAAAATTTCTATTTCCAATGGAACCGTTGGATGTATTTAAAAACTGAAAAATGCATTGAATTCAAGATTTATTCTACACTGTTGCTTAATCAAAGTTTTTAAAATATTCAAAATTTAAAATGTTAGATATCATATTTAGATATCGAAGAAGAGCAAGCGGCTTTCAGACATGGAAGACAGACTCAGGACCATATTTTTTCCTTAAGAATGATAGTAGAGAAAGCGTGGGACAGGGGAAAGGCAGTCTACTTGGCATTCCTGGATCTGAGGGTGACTTTTGACTCAGTCCAGAGGCAGGAGATATGGGAAACACTAACAACAAAAAGAGTGCCAGCAAACTTGGTGAGTGCAATAAAATGAGTGTACCAAGACCCAAAGGGCATTGTAAGACTTAATGGTCAGACATCGCGGTCTTTCCACTTTTATAAGGGAGTAAAGCAGGGAGACAGCCTAAGCCCACTACTATTTGTCCTCCTTATGGATGAGATATGGAAGATGTGTAAAAGAAGATGCCCAAGAGCACTAGTGGGTTTTTGGAACCTAACTCCAGTACTGGCTCAAGCGATGATATATACGGATGATATCGTACTGATAGCTGACTCTGAAGAGGCTCTTCAGGCATCCTTGGAGGAATGGAATGAGGAGCTGAAGATTATAGGTTTACAAATAAATCCTAACACAAGTAAAATCATGTATGTCGGAAGAGAAAAAGCAGAGCCTAGGATTGTGTGTAATGGTGAACCCCTTGAACTTACGAATACTTATACGTATCTAGGAACCATAATAAGTAAAGATGGTAAAATAGACCAGGAGGTTTTGAATTGAGTGAAGAAGGCCAATGGAGTGTACCATCAGATATCCAAAACTGTTATAGACAGGCAAGAAGTAAGTAGAGATGCCAAAATACAAATTTTTTAAATCCGTGTTCCTCCCAGTTCTCCTGTATGGATCAGAAAGTTGGACGGCCCTCGACAAGCACGTAAGTGGGATAACATCTGCAGAAATGAGATTCCTCCGTAGAATAGTTGCCAAGACCAGGAGAGACTGCGTCAGAAATGAAAGAGTTCGGGAGGATCTGGGTGTTAAATCAATGCGTGACACTACGCAAGAGCGGCAATTAAAATGGTATGGATACGTCTGTATAATGGACGATACCAGAAAAGCCAGGTGGAATTTGGAAGCTAGGCCGGAAGGAAGATGGCCTCGTGGTAGACTCAGATGCATGTACTCTGATTAAATTGGAAAACTGAGGGCAGCTAGAGGACGCACCATCCCGGAGATGAGAAGACTAGCCAGACTGGCAGGGACCAGCGGGCTAGATGGACTGAGACTGCAACTCCATGCTTCACGGCACAAAGGAGGTAGAGAAAGAAGAAGAAGATATCATATTTCAGTAAATATTTGTTTGAAAATTTTCAAACCTATTTTCCACTATTCTTGTTATAGAAAAAAGTGCATATTTTAGAATAAAAATCGTACAATTTTTTGCCTAAGAAATAGGGGGAAAACCGTTAGATAGTTTCTGTCTCTCTCGCACCTGCCATCCCTTTTTGTCTTAAGAGCTCCCTCGGACTGCTTACGTTTAAGAACTTAACTCGTGTTAAAAAAAGAAAGTGGTAAAAGCAGATTGATAAAATATAAATCTTTATGCCACGAAACACCATTTTAAATGTAGAAAATATCTGATCACAAATTTTGTTTAGTTTTTAATAATTTTTTTTAGTGTTGCTCTTGAAATGGTTATGAATATGCATTGCTGGTGACTAATTAATCCTCAATTACTTCCTACAACTTTGCAGTGTGCTGACGATTTTTTTTTGAATTGGACTTATTAATCTTGGTTAAGACTTAGACAGTATATTGAACAGTTTGTACTTCACTGAATAACACCTGCTGTATTTCTAAAACTGGTTAACACTGTATAAAATGAGTTTGTTGGCTTAAATTCTGACAGGTTTTATCTATGTTGCTTTGCATTTCTAAATTTGATCTTTTTGATTTCATTCTACGATTCTGAAACCAGACCTTGACCTGAAAAAAAAAAAAAAATTATAATGGTGGAATTATGGTTGACCATGGAAATATATGTAGGAGAAGCTTTGTTGGGGATTTGATCAATAAAGAAACGCACAAATAAGAAAAACTTATTTTATTGTGTTCTGACGTTTTGGCCTAAGTTTTGTGACATCATCAGGGTTAAGAAAAACAAGATAACAACAGTGGTACTATCAATATTTCTTTCTTTTTACATTATTTTAATTTTAATTCTTTTTTCAGCATTTCTACTCTATATTTTTCATAATTTAACATACACTATTTTTTTATATATTGATTAACATCATTTTCATCATTTGCATTACTTATCATACTCCTAAATATTCATACCTAATAGTCATCATAAGTAGTATTTTTCCTGAATTTTGTTATATCTTTCATATAATTCATAATCTTTCTTATATTTACACAATATTTTAATTCTCATTATTTACATCATAAATTAACATATTTTTATCTATTTCTCATTTTTTACATTATAAATTAACATTTTTTTCTTAATATTTCATTTTTTTTTTTCATCATACTATCATATATTATAGTTTTTATCTTTTATTACTGCCACTGTTATTATCTTGTTTTTCTTAACACTGGTGATGGCCTAAAACTTAAGCTGAAACATCGGCACACAATAAAATAAGTTTTTCTTATTTGTTTGTTTCTTCATTGACTGCATCACAAACCAAGTTTCAAGTTTCTCCTAAAAACTTTTTTTAAATTCTTACTTGACGTTCAGTAAGTTCCAGAGCCACTGCTATTTCATATCTTCGCAGCCTGGTCAAGTAGTTAGATTTTTGAAACTCCCCCTCTAGCCTATTCAATTGTCCTTTGGTGAAAGATGTCCTCTCTTTCCTCCGGCATGTTGGCAATCCTTCTTGGTCATGGCCTATAGAAATAAATTACAACTTAAAACTATTTATTTATAATTTTTGGGATTATTTATTTATAAAATATCCGTCCGCATTGTATAAGTGTAGAAAATTTAAATACTTTTAATTATTACTTGGCACTTTAAATTAATGACTCCTCTCTTAGGTCTATTTTCTGGATTGTAGTAATCAAATAAATATGAAATATTTCTGAAAATTTTGTCTTAAAGATTTCCAAGAAGTTGAAGGAGATTTAACTGGGATTGTGAGGACCCTAGTGTTTTTATATGTTTGAGATGGTTTAAACTCTTATTGTAAATATTTTTACATCAATGTTCTTCCCAGATTTAATTCCTCTTGCTAATTACATTGCTTTATGGGAAATGTAGTGGATAAATGTTCAAAATCACATTAAGATATTTAATGACATAAGAATTGAGCTTAAATTTCATTTTGATAGCTGACATTCCAGTTATAATCAGGATATTAGAAATCGTTATGAAAATATTTTGAGCAACTCTAATAACAGTGTTTTGACACCCAGTGTGCTGTGTGTAGAGCATATGCAGCTTCTCACCATTTGGTGGCTTCATTTTTTTAGAACTTTCTTATCCCATCCTCTAATCTAATTTTATTTTTCAATAATGACTATTTCGCTGTAATAATCGAGTTCGATCGATATAATTGGATGATTTTCTGATACTTTCGATATTGTTCTGGTAAGAAGTGATAAAGATGTAGTGGATGCATTGGTAGCGATTACGGTATTATTTCAGGGAGTGGCGAAGTCGAATCTCCAGCAAATATATCTACAATCATGTTTTAGTCGAGCATTTAGTCACTTTTAAATAGTTTGAGCGTTCTAAAGTGTCCAAATTATTTCGAGGAAATCAGACATGTAGTAGTTATGAATTCATGACAAATCTTGGAGTGATTCTAACAAAACAGGAAATTTTGTTTCCAACGTTCCTGTTGTGGCTCATATCAACATTTTTGGCCGGATCAATTTTTATGACAATATATGTCACAGGCTACCACTGTATTAATTTTTTAATCTCGCAATCGCTAAACATCATTATTTTAATTTATGATAAACCGCCCAATTCTCTTTCCTTTGGCCTATCCGATGTCGCGCTTTGTTACTTTCCTGTTTAAGGTCAATGATACGCCTAGACTAAATCTTGATGATATTTATACCAGTTTTGAAAGCCTTCTAAGGTAAGGAAAGAAAAATCCTATATATGCAATACGTATTTCTCCACGACTCCTTTTATCTCTGTCCCACAATCCAATTCTCATTCCTTTGCCGAAGTTTGAATTTCCTGTCAGGGTCTTACACTTGTTAAGTCAATTGTTGTTCCTAGCGAGGCAACATTGGCAGTTTCCACCTAACGTGTACTATTATTTTTGTTGTTTTAATTAACAATCTCTTAGAGTTCTCTTTTAATTAGAACTCTTAGAGCCGTATTACGGAAAGTAATTTTGTGTCCTTTCATTCTCCTCATTCCTTTGTCGCCTAACAACATCTTGTAAGTATGTTTCATATTTATTATTATTTTATCTTACCTAATGGATAATCTAGTAATCTATAGAAAAAGGTTTTTTTTTTTTAAGTAAAATATAAATGGGTTATCACAAATCGAAGCCGACATTCTCATTCCTTTGTACTTATTATACAGTCGACAAAAAATAAGATACCATAGGTCATAACAACCACCTCTGCAGCCCCCACGTATCAAGGGATCCCATGCTTGGGGAGGGAAGGCTTACTTTTTCTATAAACTTTTTATTTGAAAAATAACTGATTAACAACATTAAGACAGACCATGTGCCACAAAATCCAGAATTTAAGGAGGAAATCCCAAATATAAAGCTAAAATAATAGTTCCAAAGACAAAAGTATATCTATTATTTTTTATTTGAATTTAAAATAATTACATTTTCGTGTATGATCTCTATATTTGAGACTGAACAAAAATCGAAAAACTTCTATGAATGAAATTTGATAACTAAGTGTTAGTGAATATGGCAAGAAACGATTTTGGTGAATAAAAAAACCGGGAATTAGTAACATTTTATTCAATGAAATTCCAACATTTAAAATGTCCAGTTTTGGAAGAATCACTCTCATATCTCCGGAAGTTAACCGGAACATAGCAAATTTTATGGGTGTATTTTAGCATTTATATCAATGATTTTTTCATAAAAGTATAGTGAAACTAGTGCAGTGTAAGTGAAGAGTCCACGGCAGAAAGGGGGAGAGTCATCCGAAATGCACGACTTCGGATATATTAATTATTAAAAATAAAAGAGAAAATAAAGTTTTAATGTTTAGAGCTTAATAACTTAAATAGTTTTCTGTTATTTTTTAAAGGTTTAGTACCTCATTAAATAATATATTTTTCATATACTGTAATAATATTATGTTTGATAATTATATCATATATTTTAAGTATCTACTGAAAAAATCCAAATCAAACACGTAAGAAAGGGAGAGAGTCGTGGAATTTCATGTTTACTTCCATGTAGGAATGATAAAATGTGGAATTTTATTAGTAAAACGCACAATTTGCTTTTTACAAATGATGGATTAAATAAGATTTTGAATAATTTGACATTTTTTTTTAATACTAGCTGTACATGCACGGCGTTCCCCGTGAAAAGGATTGAGGA